>BPLR01012706.1:0-17355 GCA_021605095.1 Caerostris extrusa
TTCTGTAATCAAATATTTTGGGAATTCTGCAATTTTTACAATTGGAAAATTAGTTGTACAAAGTTTTTGTCTTAAATTTTGTGCTTTAAACGCAATTTCGGATGCCGAATCGCTAAAAATGTTGCAGATAACCTACGGTGAATTGTGCATGTCAAAAATACAAGCATATGAATAATATATTGCATTCAAAGAAGTCTTGGAGGGATAATTGATTTGCCTCATTTGAATAGGACAGGCGGAAACTTCCACAAAATTATGAAGGGTGATCAAAAACCATTATATAAGTCTTAGAAAGTTGGTTTAAGAGGTGATTGTATCTTAAGTCCGTTCATAACATTGACTCATATTATGGCCATGAAACGAATTGCCACACAGCTTTTTCTTCGAAAGAGCTCAATTTTTGTCCAGAAAAAGAACATCGAAAGAAGGAGACATGATTTCCGGAGCTCCTCCTAACTCTCTAGAAGAAATGCGTAACGGGTGACTAAACATTGGTTTACTTAGTCTACATGCAAACAAGTAAACAATCTTCGGAATGGTGCTTCAAAAATGAACCGAAGCTCAAAAAACTCATTCAAAGTCACTTGAAAATCAAGCTCATGTTGACAGTTTGTTTCATGCCGTGGTGTAGTTGATATAGGTCTACATCGGTTTTTTAACGTGTTCGTTCATTTTTATATTTGTGATAGCTAGTGACAATAATTGTAGATGAGTCGTTTTTATTTTTGTTGATTGTAAAAAATCCATGAATTTACTGTGGGTACATTTACCAAGAGAAAAACAATTTTATGGTAAAATTATACTTATATATAAAAAGGATATATTTAAATAAAAATACACCTGAACGACAACTATATATATGTGTACAGTTTGTAAATTTGTTATAAAATAAAACACTAACTATCTTACAACTAATAAAAAACTAGCAACAATTTTTTTTTTAATTTCTACCAATTATTATAACTAAATTTATTTAATATATCTGGTATTTTTTTTTTTTTATTCAATTTTAACGATTTGCTCAAATAATCCAATGACATTGACAGTCAAAATACTACTTTTCGTCTATTTAGGCAGCTACGTCTTATCATTATTAGGCATTACGTCTTATTTAGACAGCCAAGAATAAGATTTATATTTTTCTTGTTGAGAGATTCTGTAGTGAATAATTTATTATCGATTTATTTTTGTTCTTTTTATTAATGAAAGTAATTATAAAAGAACTAAATGTGACAAGGGCGTCAAAAGGTTAAGTAATATCTTTACAGCAGATTCTTTTAAAAATACCCATCCGCGTTTCCAATTATCGATTCGGTTCAGATTTTGACAAAAATTGAATCCGAGTAGCCGAGTAAATGGAGTGTAGGCGTAACGAAGCGTCACTAAAACCATTCACTTTGGTTCAGCGAGCGGTATTGACCTTAAGGCCTGTGGAGTTGCCGCCGCTATACCGGACTTAATCAGTTATTTAGCCACGAAGCCGACAGATTTGTGGTTCTGCTCAGGCTTCCTACAATTAACGCAAATGCGGGAACTGTCTTCCCAGATTAAGCTTGTTGAACTCTATATTTGGCCACAGGGAATTACTGTGTGCAGACAAAGGAAATTCACGACTTAAACTTGGAAGTCCAAGTTTGACATTGTATCAATTTTCCATCTTTTGAGCAATTTATAAATGTGAAGCAGTGTGAAAGCGACTTCATTCATGATTAGAAAACATGTTTTTATTTATACAACAAATATTCTAACAAAATAATTGGACCAAACAAAAACGAATAGACATTACTGGATGTCTGTAAATTGTAGAGCGTAATTTAACGTCATTAAGAAAAATAAGTAAAACATAAAACCTAAAGTCAATAGCAATGTAATAGATTATTTGGTTTTATTATGGCAGATTCTGTTAGTTGTCTATGCATTGCTTGCTAATGACAATAACTACCTTTCAGAAGAAAGCTATACTTATCAAAACAAGGACTGTTTATTGTTGTATTAAACATGGATTGTACATTGATCTCCAATATCAATCTCATGATGTTCTATGATCGATATCAATTCCATACTTAATCCCTTGGAAATAATGTTAAAGATTATAAAATTAATTATAAATTAATATTAAGGATTATATGCATCACATTTAGTAATTATGTGAACTAATGAACTTCAATGGCATATTGTTGTTATGATTACATTTACAACAATTGAAATATTATAAAACAGTATAAAATTGAGTATTACATAAAACTATACGAACACTCAAAAATTAATAAACTGTTATACATTAAGAAATTATAAACTAGTCTTTTAATTGTAATTCAAACATGTTTCTGTCATATTCCTAACACATTTTTCTTTGCGAATTGATTTTACAATATGTCCGATAATTTATGAACACAGTGTATAAGTGAACATTATAATTTTTTACATTTTTCATCTATTTATAAAATGTAATGTTTGTATATCTAAATAAGGTTTGTTTGTAAATCTAAATATGCTTTTACAATTTGGTATTTAAACTTAAAAACTATAATACATAGAAGTGGATCTTTTCTGTCAAAATTTATTTTTTTTATCAGACACATAACGAAATAATTCTAATCGGTTATTTTTTTTAATTAATTAAAACTTGTATTTTCAATGTGAACTTGCGCTTTAAAAAACTCTCCGTAAATCGTCTGCTTTTTATTAGCGTATTGTTTAAAAATCAAATTCAACGCGAAATAAAATTAAAATTTCTGAGACTACATTACATCTAAACCCTTGAACGCAGACGATTTTTTAAATAATCACTTATTTGTAAAAATAATTTTTTACTTTTTGTTTTTATAAATATTTTTCGAATTAAATTGGTAAGTGATTGTCTTTTAATTTCTATTCTGTTCATTTAAAATATTGTCTTAATAAAAAAAAATTAAATAAAATATTTTAATATTTTCTTTTTTAATTAAATAAAACTTTAATTTTAACATATTATTTATAGCAATAAAAAACAATGCAGGTAATATTTTTAGAATGTTTCTAAAAAGTATAGCACTTAAACTCAAAGAAAATAAATGATAGAAAATAATTTATACATAATTATTTTTCTCCTACTATATTATTTGGTGAGTAGACAAAAATTACATCTATAGCTTTTATTTTTTATCGTTATTATATATTTTGAACTCTATTAAAACGATTTTTAATATGATTTTATATTAGAAATGCCGATTTTCATACAAAAGTTTACTGCCAGTTTATTATTGATGATGTTTACCAACTTATTCCTTTGTTATTAAAAGTTAATAAATTTATTTTAGGTTCCAGGCTATATGTGTCAACTTTTTTTTATAAAATAAATATTTAAATTTTATCATTGTTAAATAATTGAGAGAGATCTTATAAGCTTCGTTTACTGCTGTTGAAAACATTCTGAATTCTTTAAAATATTACTTCTTTTAAATGTTTTTAAATGATTCTTTATTTTAGGTACTTCTTTAGTTAGTGAACAACAGCCATTTTTATTTTTATTTGATATCACAATAAATAAGGAAATTTCAATTTATTTTTACCTAAACTACATAATTCAAAGATAAACGGTATTAAAAATTTATCTGTATAAAAACATTGCTAAATAAATCATAAAAACATTGTTTCATAAAAACAAATAAAAAGATTTAATGTGGAGTTTAAAATTTTAGGTATTTTGTTTTTGATTATTTCATTAAGAATAATTTTTTTACTTTTAAACATACCAAAAATAATGTATTAGATTTAAAATTGAGGTCAATCATTTGTTTTTCTACGTGCAAAAAATGCATGTTTAAGGTCTATAGAACTGAGTAATAAAAATTGCATTTTCGTTATTAATTTCAGAAAATTACAAAATTATTATAAATTTCATTACGGTATTTGTTTTGTAAGATACTATGTAGTGTGTACTTTCATGAAAAAATTTAAATATTTAATGGGTTTAAATTATTAATTATATGTATAATAATATATATATATATTAAATAAACAAATATTTAGATATTTAACTTGCTAATTTAAATGTATTACTTACCTTAATTTAGTAGAATAAATATTGCATAATTTTTCGATTATTTATTATGAAAATTAATCCCTTAGATAAAGTTTTTTTCTTTATTTCAATTCCTTCTATTAGCTCACACTCTCCCCTATATATATCTTGTTCAAATTTTCAATCGTTAATAAAATACTTTTTTATTCATCCATTCAAGTTAAAATACATTTTTTTGAACTTGTAGTGGATGATACTTGATGTTAATACAGTTTTTCAAATATTAATTCAGTAATTAAATTTAATTAATTAATATTAGTTTTTTTAGATTTAATTTTGCATATATCTGCCAATAGATGACGCCAGATAAACTTAAAAAAATGAATGACAATTATTTATAAAGTACTTTGTGTAATATAGTGAAAAAAAGTAGGAATTGACTTTAAAATTTTTTTTTATATTACTGTTTTTTCCTATTAAATACATTAAATAATTACTAATTTAATTATGATAAATAACTAATTTACTGCAATGTATAACTGATATTATAGCAGGCATAACCAACAATAAATGTATTAAATAAACTTAGAAATGAGAGGTAACTTGGATTAAAAATTCTCCCTAACAAATTAATTCAATCTAATTATTTAAATAAATTACCTCAAAATTTCTGAGAAATGTAAGTTTCAATTTTTTTAATTTTTTATTAGTAATGTTCTTATTTAAATACTGAACTATATATAAAATGGAAGAGCGGGACCTCAAAAAATACAAATGAGAATGCACAAGGGGTTTATTAAAAGCAATTCAATCTGTAAAACAAAGCTGTAAAAAACATTCATTTAAAATAAAAATTCCATTTTCTATCACAATACAAAAAATACAAAACAGATTACACAGAAAAAATGTGTGTGCCAGTTTTGCTCTTCTTGAATTCCCCATCTATAACTAGCAAATTCAATTGATACGCTATTAAACTTAGTTCCGGACTTTCTCGTAATATACTACTATACATCTATAATTTATCGCTATCTCATAGCTTTCAGCTCTCTCTTTTTCAAGATATTAACCAGGCCACTATTAGTGATTTGTTCATAATTTTGTTCGATCTTATTCCAGATGCTTAAAAGCTTTCACAGCTAGTGAACGTGGTTTTTTTTTGCTTTCGTTGCTTCTTTTGAACTTCGCCTAAACTCTTTAAATTCCTGAAAATGGTTGACAAAATAAAATAGATTCATGTCTTTTTCTTTATTCACAAAATTCACTTGTGGTGTTACAAATTGCAATTACAAAGGTTTTTTTATATCGAAGCTTAAATAATTTGGAAATCTAATCATAAATTTCTGATTACTTCTTTGAATTGATTTTTTTACCTTATATCGTTTGATACATCAGTACATATTTAATGGATTTTTCAAAATTAATACATCAATAGTATATAGATTGTACTAATTAAAACGCCAAACATAAGCATAAACTCAAGATTATTCTTTATGTAAAAAAAAAAAATTGAGAAATTCATATGTTTTCTGAATTTATTATAGAAAAATATTTTGAAATGTCTATAAAATAAAATTTAAATTCGCAACTTCACAACTTAATGACCTGAAGGAGACAATTTTAAAAGACAAATACTAGTTTTCTTTTTGTTGAATATCTTAGAGAATTTGAAGTATATTTCTGAATTAATTTTAGCACATTTCATGAAATTAAAACTGTAAACAGCATGTATTTACTACCGGGTTATTCTTTTTTTTATCAGTAAGATAACATCGGTGAATGTATTGGTTCTTGATTCCGTTTTTCTCGAGTATTTTTTGGCAGATAACAATAGGAATTCTAGCACAAATAATTTTATTTAATGCAGTAAAACATAGCAAATGAGTAGCTTCATTGGGGAGTTGTTGTGGGTTTTTAAAGCAACTACACTGCATTTAAAGGCCAGTTGGAAGAAGATTCGTTAATTATCCACCAACTTGGCTGTCGATACAAGAAGCTTATACGAGTTATCTAAATCGCCATCGAATCTCGTTATTTCTAAAAGTATTGCCAACGAATTCGAATTCTTCTGCACGCTACTACCATGCATTTCCCACCATTGATTTTAGGCTGATTATTTTTCAAATGTGTTGGAAGTTGAATGACTTGCTGAAGGATGTGGGAGTTATACTCAACCCCAGAATCAAACCTCCCCATCCAGTCCCTTTATATGCCACTTTTAGGGGTGTGGAAGAATATAAATCACAGACGAATCCGTCATTTTGCAGAATTTGGAGGAGGGGAGATATGAAATGCCCTGCCGAGTATTTGTAACCAACTTTTTTTCCCCCATTAATAAAAGATTTCGATACAAGGGAGTTGAAGGCAAACTTATCAGTCGAAGACCTTCAGCAAAGTGTATTCTGGTTCTATGTTAGCAGTGTTCTGGTTCAATGTTATGTAGACAGTTCAGTGTATTTTGGTTCAATGTTAGCAGTGCATTGGTCCAATGTCATGTATACAGTTCAGTGTATTCTGGTCCAATGTTAGCAGTGTTCTAGTACAATGTGATGTACATAATTCAGTGTGTTCAATTTCAATGTTAGCAGTGTTCTGATTCAGTCTTATGTATACAGTTCAGTGTATTCTGGTCCAATGTTAGCATTTAATAAATTTTAGCACTTCAGGCAAATAACTTAATTGATAACAATGAAGGGGTTTCTTTTTTGTTTCTATTTTTTTCTCAACTACTGTTTGACAGATGCCAGTAAAAATTCTCACAAATGTAATTTTACTTAATTAAGCAGAATATGGTTTATTTTATTTCATTATACATGAAAATTTGCTGTGTTATTTTTAAAAAAATTGTCTCATATACTTTTTAACACCAATATCAGTGAATTAATAAGTAATCTTATCCATAGGATAATATAAAATTAGTGTATTTTGATTAATTATATGCTTCTGTAAAAACAAATTATTTCAATAAGAAAACATTTCAACGTAAGTTAGCGTAACAATTAAAAGTAATTGATTTAAAGAGTAGTTACAAAATATATATAATTTTTGAAAATTATAGAAAGTAAATACTAAGAGTTTAATAATAAAAGAAGAGATACTAAAACTTTAAAGAATTTAAATCAGGGCGCTTATTATCAGATATCTTATATGATTTATTTATTCTACAATCACAATTAATATAAATGTTTGTTTCTGCAATGTTTCTATTTTTAAGTGTGCATGTTATATGCATTTTCATCAGATGTCATTATATCATAAAATATTTGGATCATAAAGATTTGGTTTCATATTATTGAGCAATTTATACTACAACGAATAGAAAAAAAACTTTTTATTTTACTAAAGAATGAAAATAAGGGATAATTTTCAATGTATTATGTCCCTTATCATCAAATAGCGCAACTTAATGCTAATTAAATTATTATATTTGTGATACTTTCTGTTACCCAAAAAGAAACATCACATGAAAAAATACCACAAAATGAAAGGGAGGTTTCAATACGCTATAAAATCTATTTTTATTAATCCAGTTAATGCAAGAAATTCAAATATTTCAAAGCAAAAACGACTTAGAAAAATAAAATAAAAGGTAATTCTCATTGTAGCTAACAAACATTTTTAAAATATAATAATAAATTGCATAAGTTAATTGAAAATCTAAATTATTATGCTTTCTAAATACTTAATATTATTCTACAAAATTTCAATCAACAAATCAAAATAGTGCACGTGTTTTTAAGGATTAATAAACCGACTCAAAAGCTATGAAATAAAACACAAATTGGAATCCTTTTCTTGCAAATGGATTTATTTATACCATACATTTCAATACTTTAATCCGTAAAAATCACTTCAATCCTTTCTTATAAAAGACAATAACATATCCAATTCCCAAAAAACCGTCTAGGTTCAATTGAAGGTCCATTGAAAGAGAAGCAAAGAACAAATCCCGGCCAAATCAGGACACCTTATGCTATTTCTTTAACCGAAACAAACAGGCTTTGGCAATTTAGTTCCCTTTTTTTTTATATATAAAAAAAAGAAAGAAAAATATTTTAAGACACCCTTTCTTCCATTTACCCATTACCTATGACCCCTCCTGGAAGAGAAATGGTTATTGAAAGAACTTTCCTGGATTCCCCTTCCATGGTCCCTGGGGGCCGATGGACACTCGCTTCCCTAATGGCTGACATTGCTCGGGGACTTAATCTATGTCTGTCCCTTTCTTAGTACCACCAGGACACACACTTCCTCTTCCGACTGTTTCTTTTAAATATTTTATTAGCCTTGTACACCGACTTCGATCCGGGATGCGCTCGTAAAATTAATAGGATTCGAATTTTAAAGTGTTTGCTTCCTCCAAGCCATTCTGGCGTCTTCTTTCGTTCTTGTTGGGGAATAAGTTCGTTCCTTTTAAGAGAATGGGAGGAGGACTCTTGACTGACTTTGAAATTTAACCTTCACTTAAAATCGAATCTTCGGGTTTGAGAAAGCAATTGTCGTTTGGAAATAAAGTATTTCCGTAAGCAAATCCGATACCTCAAGAGATGGGGAGGTTTGCTATTTTGTGGGTTGTAGCAGTTATCGGAACGTTTTGATCTTCAAATGATATGAGTCACTAGGGTACTTGCTAAGTGTTTATCTCTATAATACTGAGGATCATTGACTGTGATTTTTCTTTTTTTAATCTTCTTTGAGGGTTATGACTACATCTTTTCTATAGAAAAAAAATAATTTTTAAATTAATTTCTTTTGGCAGTCGAATTTTTGTAGTAAATACATTTTATTTTCTCTCCGATGCTTTATATTTGTGTTTGTTACTCAATGACATTTGAATTTTTAATATATTTTTTATTTAATTCAATTGCATAAATTACAAGTGAAAAATTTTAATGACAGTATATATAACAGTATATGACAGGATAATATGAACTTTATACTATGTAAGGTTTTTTAATTGAATATTTTTAAGCAATTTGAAATGTTATTATTCTGCAATGCGCTGTATTAATTGCGCAATTTGAAATTTTCAAATGTTCTTTACATTTTATAAGTAATTACATATTGTAATCACATATTAATATACGAAATATTTATAATAAATAGTTATAATTAATAAAATTTTTAATCTTGCAGTCTTACCTTAAAATTATAATTATTTTTATGAATGGGCTCTCATATCCACTTTTCCCTTTAAGTATTTAAGCATTTTGCTATTACACGAGTTGACATATTTAGTTATTTTTTCATTTTCATTTCATTTTACATTTGACATTTTAGTTATTTAATATCTTGGATAAAATGTGCTTTATAATATGTAAGGGTTTTAATTGAATACTATTGTGTAATTTGAAATTTTGTTCAATTTGAAATATTATTATTAAGAAATTAATTACTCAATACAATTACACAATACGCTAACTACTTAACTACGCAATATAATTAGGCAATACTCAGTATTAATTACGCATTTTAAAATTTCATTTTACTTTAAATTTACGAATGTTCTTTACATTTTATGAGTAATAATATATTGTAATCATTTATTTATATGAAATATTTATAATAAATAATTATAATTATTAAAAATTTTTATTCTTGTAATCTTACTTTAAAATTATATTTGTTGTGTGAATGCTCTGTCGCATTTAATTTTCTCTTTAACTATTTAAAAATTTTGCTATTACAAGATTTAAGACATCAGGAGTTATTATTATTATTATTTTTTAAAAATTAACAGAAAACTTGAAGAATCCTGAAATATTTTTTGGAATTATTTTGATAATTAGTTTACAAATGATAATTAAATGAAATAATTTTCAAAAAAAAAAAAAAAATTACAAATCATCAATACTTCCACTGATAATACTGCATGTTAAAGTGAAAGACAATATAATATTGACATGAAGTGATTAAAAAAATTAATTTAAAATTTATAAAAAGAAACTATTTTTGACTAGTTACATCATAACAATAATTCACATTAAAAAGGCCGAAGCCATCCGTCAGACATCATAACAATAAAACCAACTAATGGCAATTTTGTAAGCACACTTTGTAAAATCTCTTTCGCAATCTAAAGACTTCTAAATGCAATCTCATAAATGCAATTTTTAAACTGACAATCTAATTTCAATTTCACGCACACACAAAGAATTAATGAATAAAACAGACGAGAGAGCACATTTTATTAAAAAGCACACCTGGTTCAAAATAATGAAATGAAGTTATGAATCCAATTTATTTCTATTAGTATGCATTGAAACTAATTACACCAATTTCGTATGAATGAAAACGAAACGTTTATGTATGCGTTTCACCATAAACGTTTATAAATAATTTACTAGATGCGTTTACCTTTTTTTGTACGCTGATCACTTCCGAGTATTCCATTAACAAACGTTTATATTAATTATTAGATAATTTCAACGGCACCTTTGTGACTACAAAAATCGATGGAATGTTCGCTAATTTTTAAACATGGTAGTTATTTCAGGTTTCAAATACGTGACCCTGTTTATAAATTTGATGCGTAAATTTAAATGCTATTAAACTTCGCTAATTGTTGTTCTTTTATTTTCATGAGAAAATAAGATTATTTTTATGTTGAAATCTTTGAATGATATAAAAGAGAACAATAATAAACTGTTAATATTCATTTACAGTGTTATCCTACAAGATCAAATAAAATAAACTTTAAAAAAAACAGCTAAGATGCACTCAGGAATTTAAATTTTGTATGCGTAAATAGGTTCTTTACAATGGACTTAAATTAATAATCCGTAATTAAATACAATATAATGTGGTAGTGCATACTTTCATAATGTCTCAAATCTAAATTCTATTGAAAATATAGCATTAATAATCAGTGTGTGTAGATCAAATTGTGCTGTAGATCACGCTGTTCCTTAAACCATTAAGTAAATATTCGCCACTATATTACAAAAACGCCAACACGTTCAATATATAGCTACATGATATACCAATGTTCACTATCTATAAAGCATCAGTTAATCATGATATTACAAAAACATTCACTTTTTCCGATAGTTACAGAAATATATCAATGTTCAATATCTACAGCCAATCCATAAAACATCAATGGTATTACAATAACATCCACGTTCATTTGCTACAGAAATATGCCAATGTTCAATATCTACAGAAATTCATAAAGCATCAATTAATCATGATATTAAGAGAACATCCACGTTCCATAGCTACAGAAATATATATCAGTGTTCGATCTCTACAGTCAATCCATAAAGCATCAGTTAATCATAGTACAAGAGCATCCTCCATATTCGATTGATTATATAAAATTACCGTTCAATAACCACAGTTTATTCATGAAGCATAATTATAATAAAAAAACTGAATTTTCTCACAAATTTTAGTTTATCATGTGTGAAAATATTTTGCTGTACGAATACACATGGGAGTAGACTAATGTTCATTAACCCAAGAAATTTATGAAATAATTGGTCAGAATACTACAAGAAAGGTGAGTTCTACAATCTATGAATTTTTGTTTATTTCGCTGATATTTCCTTTGCTATTTTCGTCCCTTCTAAACAAACAAAATGGCCGCTGCCGTTACACAATACTGCGCAATTGGTGATTACATTTGGCGCAGAAAAAGTCTTGGCGAAATTGGAATCCTAAAATGGATATTTTAGGGTTCCGATTTCTGATATTTTGCATTTTTCAAGGTTTTAAAATATAAAATTGATAGCATGGCCTATGATGATATACTACTGATAACTGTCCTGTTATTTATTCGTGTTTTACAAATTCATTTTATTTGTTTGTTCACTTTTTTTTCAGGATAGCATTACATTTTATACATGGTTATAATAGTAATAAAGGCAAGGTGATCTAATGCCATTTTATAATATAATGTGGAATCAGCATCAATATCTGCAAAGATGATATTCGCTTGTTGAGAGTTTTATAAAAAGGACTATTTCTTTATATTAAAACATAAATAATCGGTTTTTATTAATCACAATTTCAATACAGGAAATGCTGAAAAAAAGTTATTTGCAATGGGAACTTGCCACCGTTTATATAAAATATGAAAAAAACTCTCTAGCAACTAGCTGACAAAGCCTATATTATCAAAGAGCTGATTTTTTTGACGAATTTAATTAAATAAAATGATAAAAAACAATCCTTCTTTATCGTATCCTCAATATTTCATAACTGATTTGCATATAAATTCTGTCTTGGATTTAGAATGGTGGTGTACTTAAAAACGCAAAAAATAGTAGATTAATTCAAGAAACTAGCTTTTTACTTTTATAATATATAATCTTTAAATATAACCTTATCACTTCATAGTTTGCCAACCAGTGTCACGTCATATGCAGTAATATACAATAATCGAGCATATAATCGATTTTTTATTTAACGTTAGTTGTTTTTGAAAACTGTATTTTTATAATCGACAGTGAATCACAAGAATTCTATATACTTTTTAGTAATGCTGAGTTCAAATGACAACAGTCGTTTGAAAAGAGATACGAAAAGTTGCCATGGCTACTGTTTAAAATATTGCATTATATAATACCAAATAACAACGCAATTGATATATTATTTATGTTGTTTTTCCTTTTTATTTTAGCATTCACCTTTTCTCGTATGTTGGCGAACGTGCATATCATTTCACATCTAAAATATTGCATTTATTACTAAACTTTATTATATTAAAAGCAATCAATCTATGTATTGTAAAAGTTATAAACAAAAGATGAATTTGTGTATGTTCCAGCATGACGTAAAAATCTAGGACATTTAGTTCATTTCTTATCTCTGAATATATTATTTCGTTTCAAAAATTTCAAAAAAAAAATGTAATTAATTATTTTTAATTAAATAAACCTTACTTTTCAATTTGCATGCCAATGCTGCCAATCCCCAAAACGACTGGAAAAATTAGTTGTTATTATATGTTAATAATCTACGTTATTATTTTTAGAGTTAGATTTCAGGGCCTGATTAGATGACTGTCTAGCGCTCGGTGTCATAAATTTCGGATTCGATTTCTGGCGGTGCCTTGGATGTTTGGAGTGGCTCGGAATCCACTTTAAGCCATAGGTCCCGGTCTACTATGACTCAGAGTGCCACAGAACCCAATCATATTTATCACCCACCTCATTTGCGGCCTGATGACCAATTGGCTAACGCTCTGGTCTTTGGCATCCCATAGGCTTCAGTTTTGAATTCTGGGCGGTGGCATGGAAGTTTGTGAGGGGTTCCGAAATCCACTTTAAGCCGTAGGTTCCGGTCTCATATGATCGTAGAGGCGTCACAGAACCCAATCAGACTTCCTACCTACAACATTCCCAAACTGTAAAAGAGGCAACTCAGCTAGACGTGATGTGGTGTGATGTAGTAGTAGTAGTGGTTCGGAATCCACGTTAAACTGTAGGTCCCAGTCTATTTAGCCTAAAGTGTACACAAGATGACCGTAGAGCGACAAACCAAATCACCCACATCATTCCCAAATGTATAGGGACAATTCAGTTCCAGGCACAGTGATGTGATGTGATGTGATGTGAGTGTGGTGTTTGTGATGTGGTGTGGTGTGGTGTGATGTGGTGTGGTGTGGTGTGATGTGGTGTGGTGTGGTGTTTGTGATGTGGTGTGGTGTGGTGTGATGATGTGGTGTAGTAGTAGTGTTAGACTTCAATTTATTTTTGAAATTTACTCTATTATCTTCTTAAAAATAAGTGGCAACAGATTGAAGGTGGAAATTATATATATTATTCGGAATTCTCGGATAAGAATAATTGCTTTATTTAACCAATTTACATTTAAGATGAGTTATTTAAATTTTATTTCTACGCAGATATATTTTCCTAATAAAACATACCAAAACTAAACATATTTTATTAACTGTAACCGTACAACGTCAAGTGATATCTCCCATTATTTTCAAAAAACAAAACACAAACCGAAAGCAAGAGATTATAAGTCCTATGTATTGATTCAACAAAACGGCTTCAACACATAATAACTGATACCATCTAATACTCTTTATCAATTCAACAGTCTATTAAAACAAAAAACATGACCTATCAACAAATACGACTGACTTTACGAAATTTAAAACAATCAACAAATAATTTCAGCAGACCCTCAGGGTTAAAACCCAAAAACCAACTTTGCATTTTTGCAGCAGCTAATCTCTGGACAAAATGTATCGGAAAACGTGTTTGTTCCTCGGCCTGAGAAAATCAATCGAAACCCCCAGTGAAGGACTCGATTCGAGCGAGAATCACTCCAGTGCTCGATCACTCGTGATCAATTTGTGAACCGACGATGCCAGATATGCTTGCGCGGCGCGGTTCCGGTTCGGTCGTCCGTCAGGGCTGTCCTGCCCTGAATAGCGTCCCTCTCCCCCACGGCCTCGATTTCACCACTACTAAACACTTTTCGAGATGAACTCAACCGCTGTGAGGTTTAGTATGTAATGTTGGGCTAGCCGACGGAGACTGTTTTGAATTCCGCGACCTTATAGAAGCGGCTGCTGCAGGACTGCATTTGAGTTTATCTTATCTCATGAGCATTTGAGTTATCTGAATTGGTATCTAAATTACTTCCAAATTGTCAAAAGATAGCGATGGTTTTCAATGTTCTGTCGAATAGCGTGCGCTACTCTTGAATCTGAATGTAAACTATGTTTTAGATTGGAAAAATATTTATTGTATTGAAATTTTTATGCATATCATATTGAAAAAATATTTAAATTGGTCGCTGCTTGTTTACATTCATCAATACTATCGATATTAATCAATATTCTATCGAATAGCGTGCACTGATCTTGAGTCAGAATATAAACGTCATATATTATGAAAATGTATTTATCTCAAATTTTATACATATCATATTGAAAAAAAAAAAATATTTAAATAAGTCTATGATTAAAGATATATTTGCTTTCCTTGCAACTTAGTTTAGTAGGTATGACGCACGTTGCCAGCCAACATGAAATAAAACGTTTTTAGTTTTGTTAAATTTAATTGAGAAAAAAATGGCGAAAAATGCAAATTATCCTTTTTCAAATTGATAAAGAAAATTATTCTAAATAACTATTTATACATTTAAAAAATTAACTATGCAATTATGCCTGTTAAATAAAACACTTGAAGTAATAAAAATAGATTAAAGAGAAATAACTAAATAACAATAGTATAAACTTTAGAGATTTTCTTAAAATAAAAATTCAAAATTTCTGAAGATAAATAAAAAAACTGAAGAAGTAATCACCACACTAAATTATTTCCAAATTGTTTGTAAGATAGGATGATTTTCAATGTTCTGTCGAATAGCTTGCGATGATCTTGAGTCAGAACGTAAACTAAGTTATAGATTGTGAAAATGTATTTATCGTAAATTTTTATACATGTCACATTGAAATAAATATAACCCTATGATTAAAATGTATGTCTATTTTTGTTTACAGTTTAGCTAGTAGGTACGACTCACCGTTGCCGGACTGCATAATATAAAAAAAGTTTTTAGTTTTGTAAAAATTAATTAAGATAAAAAATTGTCGGAGAAAATGCAAATTATCGTTTGGCAAAAATTGAAAAGGAAAAATTATTCTGAATAATTACTAGTACATTTAAAAAATGAAGAAAACGAGTATACAAATAAGCTTATAAAATAATACGTTTGAAGCAATAAAAATAGATTAAAAAAAGAAATAACAATCCTATAAACCGATTTATACAAAACTATAGACGAAATAATCACCTGGTTATAAAATAAAGTTTTTTTTTGGTTAATTAAAAAATAGATAGTGACAATTGTTTCGAAATTTTTGTCTACCCGTCAGATAAAGGAATAGTAAATTAAGTGAAAAAATTAGTATGTGTGTTTGTTTGTCTTTATGCTATTCTACTAGAGCATTTACACACCTCCATCCTTATATATATATATATATATAAATAAAAGATTATGTGTTTATATAGATATGAATGTATGATATATAGATTGTATTATATAGATATGCATGTAACATATATATATATATATATTAGAGACAGAAAAAATTATGTATTGATTAATTTAATGTTGTATTTATGCGGAGAATGGATTCATGGCAAAGTGCCAAACATTTAAAAACAACATTATTAGAAGCAATAGTGTTATCGTATAGCATTAATAGCATCACCCCATCTCAATTTATTCGCTAACTTCTGTTGTTTTTGCTTAATTAAATAGTAAATGATGTTGATTCTAACTTTTAACACGTGATGAAGATTATCATGATGAATGATGATCTGTTAAGTGTGAACATGATGTTGATGTAAAATTCGTTAGGTCTCCAAAAATATGAAAGTATAAAATAAAAAAAGGTTTGTATAAGGCTGGGGTAAAATTGTGTGTTTTTTGAATTCAAAACTCCTGAAATAATAGAAAAACGGCAAGAAATTTTTCAAAAATTACTAAAAAATCATCATTTTATGCATTTTGACGAAATTCAATGAAGTGACATCTTACAGACATTGATTGAATTTTGTAGATGATGGATCAGTTAACAGAAAAAAAGTCCTACTATTACAATTTCTGTGGGTATTTTTATGTTTCTGTGGATATTGAGCTTGGTTGATGTTTTGTAACATTGTGACTAAGTTCTGCTTCATGGATTGGTTAGGGTTGCTGAAAGTTGTAAAATTGTTATTATAAGTTGTCAGATAATATAGAAAAAGGTGACGATTTTATAATTTTTGTGTGCATTTCTAATATTCCTAAGACTATTGAACTTGGATAATGTTCTTGTAATATCTGGATTAATATGTATATACAGTAGAACCTCTTTAAGTCGAACCTCAATAAGTCAAAAACCTCCCCAACGCGAAAATTTTTTTTGTTCCCTTCCCTTCAAGCCCCAAAACCTCCATTACTGAAATTTCAACCCTCTATAAGTCGAAATAATTAGTCACTCCCCGCAAGCCATTTTCGAGAATATATTTTTCCCTCCGTAACTCGAAAAAAATTGGACCTCTGTATCTCGAACATTAGCAATCTTTGATTTTACAACCTTTAAAACTCGATCATTTGAAACTAATTACCTCTATAGATTGAAGAAAATAAGTTACCCACTTTAAGGATTTGCCGACAATGCACATTATTGTTTCTTAGAAAACAATGTATGAGTATATAGTAAATAAAATAATCAATTCTATGAAATAGCAACTCGGAAGAAAAAAGAATTTTCTTTATAGCTTAGATAATGCTATAGATGGAGAACGAGCGATTTGTCTAAAACAAAATAATAATAACTGATTTTTTTAATACATGTATTTTAATTTTAAGTTTGTTTCAGGAATTATTTTGAT
>BPLR01012707.1:0-23002 GCA_021605095.1 Caerostris extrusa
ATCATTGATACTTTATTAGTTTTAATATTGAAAGGTTAATTTGATTTTAATTATTTTCAAGCTCTTTTCTTTTCATTAAGGTGAAAGTCAATTTATAATTTTTAACTCAAAAATTATGCATTAAATCTCTATATGGTCCCCTCTAATATATACACTCATGTCCATAAATTAAGGATAATTCAGAATCACACAGAAATTGGAACTCTAAAAATAAAAATTTCACTGTAGAATTATCACACACATCTTGAAGAAGAATATGCAAATTACAGGAAACCACCAGATGGCGAGGATAGTACGTCACAATGACGAGAGTGTAAGAGAGGGTATATAAGGAATGGTGGCAAAAAGAAGTAAAATTGTTCACAAGCACTTTAAAACCTTTCAGTGCAATAACCGCATAGTTATGGCACAAGGGAAGCATTTGGATGATTTTTTTACGTGGTAGAATTATCGGACGACTGGAATGTGGACGTACCCAGCTGGAAGTATCCGAGGAACTTGGAATCGCCCAGAGTGTCATCGCCAGGCTTTGGCAACGATTCCAAGATGATGGTAATGTGAGTAGATCTTACAGCACAGGTCACCCCGAGTTACAACGCCGAATGAGGACCGGTATTTAGCAATTACTGCCAAAAGAAACAGACGGAGCACAGCATCAGACCTGTCTCGTCAACTCTCTTCAGCTACCGGTACGACAGTTTCAAGGCAGACCGTGTACAGACGCTTAGGGCACATTGGTCTATATGCACTCGTAGGCCTGTCAGATGTGTTCCACTTACCGCAACTCACTGTCGCCTGCTATTAACTTGGAGTAGAGAGCATGCATTGTAGACACCGCAAAAGTGGTCTTGTGTGATGTTTTCCGACGAGTCCAGGTTTAGTTTGCAGTCTGATTCTCGCCGAACTTTCATATGGAGAGCGCCAGGTACCCGTTACCGCAAGAGAACACCATTGAACGACACCGGTACGGTGGTGTAGGATGGCACGTTTGGGGAGGAATTATTCTTGGTTCCAGAACTGACCTGCATATTCAGAGTGTAACGATGACAGGCCACATCTATCAGGATGTCATTCTGGGAACAACATGTACGTTTGTTTCGGGCGCCATGGGTGCTGAATTTCTGTTTATGGATGACAACGCCCGTCCTCACCGTGCAAACATTGTAGACGAATGCCTTCAATTGGAGGATATCACCCGTATGGATTGGGCATGTGTGGGATATGCTTGGCCGAGAATTGCAGCCCGTCAACCCCCTCCCCCTGTCAATCGGAACTTCGGAGGGCATTGCTTGATGAGTGGTGTAATATTCCCCAAGATCAGATTGATAATTTCAGTCAGCATGCCTAGGCGTTGTAAGGCCTGTATTGCATCGTCCGGGAGACATACTCCATATTAACCATCATACTAACCATGTTATACTGTTTTTGTAAATAGGTTCTTTTTGAAATTTGCTCCAGGGGGTAAAAATCGCAATTTTATTAATTATGTCAAACATATAGCATCTTTTTTCTTCTTTACCTTTTGTTTAATAAATAGACTTTACAAATAAGTCAAATTTTTTTGCTTCTGTCTCTTTCTTTGCCTGAACTTCATTATCCTTAATTTATGGACATGAGTGTATATGATTATCAAAATTTTTCTTATATAGTCTCTTTAACATATTTGTGCAATGCTTTTGTAATTTGTTACTATAAATCCTAATCAGCTGTTTAATTTTTCAATTAAAATTAATTCTTGATTAATTTTAAGACATTGAGGAACAAGTAAAATTTGGCTTCTAAAATTATTTAAATAACTTTGCTATTGCTTTCTGATTTAAAGAAAAATAACTCAGCAAAATAGAAATATATTGATTCCTAAAAATTTAAGATACAAATTAATAAAACTGTTCATTATGCTTTACATTTGTAGTGGATAGTTATTAATTGATATATTTGAATTTCAAAGTAACTCACTGTATCCTCCTTCTATAGGCACATTGAACGTTCTGAGTTGAGGCATTGCGGTGTTTTTCAATTTTGTATCTTACATTTTCGTTGCTATCCAAAAGGTCCACTAAAAATAGAAAATAATGTAAGACTAACAAAAAAAAAAATGTAGTGTTAAAGTATTCCTTTTAATCTGAATACAATAATTTTTTACTAAATAAAATACTATATCCAATACTTTCTTTAAAAAATCTAAAGGATATTATGTCAGTATTTATTCCACAGTTAATTATTTTTTCTGAATCAAGACAATTTGTTCATCTTTCATAATGTGATATATCAAAAGATTGACTTAAAAAGTGTTTGTGATCAATTGGTTACATTGATTTTTTTTTCATTCCTTATGATCTTTCACGATATGATACCAAAAGATTTATTTAAAAAGTTTCATTGTGATCATTTGGTTTCGTTATTTATTTTTTTCCTTTGTATGATACCAAATGATTCCCTTAAAATATTTATAATAATAGAGGTATTCATCAATATAAATATAAATGTGCAATATGAGTTTTTATAAATCTTAATTTTCTTTTGAAAGTTATTTTTTTATATTATTTTGATTATTTATTAACACGATTTGAGCCCAATTACAAGGAAAAATCTCACTGATAGTTTAGTTTAATCATGTTTAACCACATAATTTAGTGTTCTTTTTATAATTATCATGTAGTATTATATAATATCCCCAATTTTCAGTTTCGCCAAATTTTTTTAATTAATCCCAACACAAAGGATCACATAAAACTTTTTAAATATCTAAATATTTAAAGAACATATTTTAATAAAACTGTTCCAATTATTAAAAATTCACGATTATTTGTTAATTTTATAATATTTATTAGCTTTAAAATACTAAATTTAATTAATTTTTCTAATAAAGAGTAATATTATCAACGCATGCACAATGAAGTCTCAGTTTTTTAACTGTTGAGTAATGTTTTAATGAATAGCTTTCCAATACATTTATTTTGTTAGATAGAATAATTTTAGTTAAAAAATGAAACACATGTTATTATGTATTTAGTGTTAACATGTGTTAAAAACACTAACACATACTAACATGTGTTATGTGAAAACTTAGTATGTGTTAGTGTGCCTGAAGATGATAAATGTAAGACTGATAAATAACATCCAATCATGTTATGTTTGAACTGTGGAGTCAAACCCTAAAAATCAGTGTAGTTTATGTTAATTTCGAAGAAGTGTTACAAGAACTGTAACAACACATCACTATAGAATAAAATATATACTATATAGTATTATAAATTAAGAATACTTATCTTGCTATAGATATACTACTAATATCTTACTATAGAATGTAATAAATCCAAATTATTCTCGCATCCAAGATCTGCAAGTTTTTTTATATATATAAATTAAATGTTCACATATCGATCAGTGTTTATAAAGACATTTAGAATTTTAAAATTGTCATTTGTTTTTAATTAATACTTTCATCTTAATCATCTTCTTCAATGGCGCGCATCCCCTTGGTGAGCCAAGGCCTTCTGACTACTAGCAGATTCTGAAATATGAGATGTTGTTTTACTTTTTATGAGGTAGGGTTGTGAGCCCTACGCCCAATAGTCATATAGACCGGTATCTACGTTTTAAAGTGAATTCCGAACCACTACAAACATCCATGACCCGCCAGGACTCGAACGCGAAAATTGTGATACCGAGCGCCAGACACTCAGCCACCAGGCCCCTTCATCTTAAACTAGTAACTTATTAAGGTGATTTGTATGTAAAATATGTGTAAAGAAGAATAAACCACTTACATCTAGTATGGTTGTCTGTAGTTCGTAGATCTACCCAAGGCACTCCCGGACCTAGGCACTCTAAAATATAGTACTTTGCACCAGGGCTGAATATTGCATTGTGGTAGGTGCAGTCGTCCCCTAAATCGCAGGTGAGGCACTCTTCGGTTCTGGGCATGTCAGATTGCATATCAGTAACGGAAAACAGATGCCTCTGACTTGGATTACTCACCAGCGTTGTTAAATAATATCTTTGAAAATAGAAAATAAATAAATAAGGTTTTTAAAAAGAAAAACTGTTATTCTAATTCAATGGGTTTTTCAAAATACTTACACTTTGTTGGTTTCTTTATGATGAGCCAATATTTTTGTTACATCGAATTGTCCATGAGTCAAAAAGTCTTTCTTCCATTCTGAAAAAGGTAAAAAATAAATCCATGGTATGTTTGGGGGAAATAATTTAAGATTGTTTGTTGAGTTTTTTAAAATATTGTTCGTTTTAGCTTTATTTTATTAACTGTGATCCAAAAATGCTAAGAATATTGTAAATATAAAACTTTTTTTTTTTAAAATGTAGGTAAGAAGATGAAAATTCTTATTCTAAATCATTGCCAAAATCTTGGAACTTTATACAGTAGAGATAGTTGAAAGTCCATTATTGTGATTTTTTACAGTAGTTTTATCATATGACGGATTATGACTACGACAATATATCACTGTCATTTTGTTGTAATTGGACAGGTTATTTAGAACTGAAAGAAAGGAAAACGACAATAAATAAATAAAAAAAAAATTGAAAATTCTTATTATAAATCATTGGCAAAATATTGGAACATTCTACAGTAGAGATAGTTGAAATCATATTAGTGTGACTTTTCACGATTGTTTTATTGTATAAATGTGAAAAAAAATGTCCAATTGCAACAAAACCATAGTGATAAGGTATTTAAAATTAAAAGAAAGTAAAACGACAATAAATAAAACAATAATAACCATATCCTTAAAATTATTATTTGTACTAAAAATAATCTTAGTATATACAGAATACAGATGTGATATTGTTTTACTGAATGTAAATGTGATTTGTAAGTATGAGTCGATTCGAAGTACTCTATGAATACTAGGAATTTGTATAATCATGATGGCAGTATTATTTTTTTTTTTTAGTTAATATTGAGTTGTTTTAATTTGTTAAATAATTCAACGATTTCCATGTTTTTCTTCAATGAAAACTATTTTATGATTACTTAATGTAATTGATAAAAATGGAACTGAAAAATATTGTAAATTTTATTAACACTCTTCACATATTATGTTAGAATTAAATGTGCTTTTCATTGTGCTTTATCTTTTAATTTCCTGGTACAATCATTCTTAGTGCGTGCTTTCATTCATTCATGTCTGCAGCAGTGCTAGTTGTTAGAAGCATGAATGAAGTTGCATTAATTAAAAATTAGAGGACTATACTACACTTAGCATTTGATGAATTATTTGATTAAAATTATTTATTTCTTGTAATGTAAAAAGTTTTCAAATGATCAAAATCAAACATTTTCTCGAAATAAATATATAGCCCTCTAATTTTCAGTGATATGGTAGGTATACCCAAAATCATTGATTAAAATAATGTAATGTAGATGAGACCGGTCATGAATTAGAAAGTAATTAAAAGTTTTTTTTCAACTTAAGAATTGTTTTAGCAATTATACAAACTTGCTGAAACAATTCTTGTTTGTTTGCAAATCGTGTATTTATAATAATAAGCGTATCATAAGTATACAGTTTAAAAAATGATTTTTTGTTTGGATTTCTGTATTATATTTGTAATTGATTATTAGAGAACGTAAATAAATGTGTTACTTTATGTGTGTTTTTTTTTTTTTTTTGTAGCTCTAAATATATATACTAAAACTTAAATTCTGCTCAAAATTAGTTAAATTAAGTATTCTTTTCTATGCCACCTTAAATATAAATGTTTATTTATTAGATATTAAATTTAATTTGTGAGGTGTTTTCCTTAAACAAAGCATTTATTACATTAAAAATAATTCATGCGTCAAAATATTGTTTATCGCTAGACACTTCTTTGTATATCTCTGTGACAAAAGGCGAATTCCTGATCAAAAGAACATTTTTGTGAGGCTATTCACGAATCAAACCAATTTTTGATTTCTTCAAAAGAATAGAATTGTTCCGCACTATGTGTTATTGATCAAAACAAATGTTAATCAGTAAGAAGAATGTTTTGAGAATGCGATGAATGTGTGCAGAACTTTTCATGAAAAGGGTTTCTAAATAATTTTTGACTTGCTCCGCAACATGAAGACTATTATTATGATGAGAAGTGACTTCGTTGTCTTTCTTCGTATTCTGATAAGTTTTCTTTCAGTGGTTAGTTCAATTGCAGCCGATAACTTTCACCAAAAATCTAGATCATAACTTTCTTCGACTGGCCAGGACGAGTTTAGATTTTCGTATCAAAATCGCTGTTTTTGAACCAATATTGACAAGTTCTTTTAACCAGTACATGTTCCCCAAGTTTCCTCAAGAACTGGATGCACCTTTCTTCAGTACTAAATTTGACAAGACAAATTGACATTTTTTGAATTTTAAAGCCAAAAATACCTATGTTATTCACATTTCAATGCAATGACACAAAGCATGTTGGCCACAATGATAGTTGCTAGACATGAAATTGGTCTGATAATAATAATAATTGTGCTATTAGTTAAGAAAAACCGCACTAATTAAGTTTGATATCTAATAAAATATTATAATTTTCATCTTTTTTTTTAATGTGGAATCAATTTAATCTTCCTCGTGGCAGGGTATGAATCCATTATGCCTATTTCAATAGGTCAATTTCGAATGGGCACTGTGGAAAGTTTAATCTCCACCAATCATTTATTTAAATGCAATGATGCTTGAATAATTTAAGTGTGATATCCGGGGTAAACGCTGAACTATTGGCTTAATATGTTTAATATCTTTCGTGTTCACACCAAACATATCTTTTATTTCAGATGTTAAACATAATATCTATCAGACAATTTTAGCCCTATATTCTTCACTGGCGCGACAACCCCAAGGTGGGCCAAGGCCGTCCGCCTATTGCTAAATTGCGAGATAGTTTGTTTTTTTACCGGGTAGGGTTTCTCAGTCGAGACCGGGACCTAGGGGTTAAAGTGGATTCCGAAGCACTACAAATATCCATGACTTGATATTTGCTTTGACTCGCACCCGAAACCTGTGGCATCGGCCATAAAGCCCTCAGCCCTATATTGTCGGCTTAAATTATTATGCATAAGACATTCGTGCTTGCGATGTTTTTGTGAAGTTAAAGGTTGTCTGGTTTTTTTTGTTGGTTTATAATATTTATTTTTAAGATTCCTCGATAAAACAGTGATAAACAAATGTAAATATGCATATTGGTATTTGTAGTTTTAACTGAGGTTTTCGCTGTAAATAAAAAAAAAACCTTTGAAATTTCGTCAATGATTTATGGATAACCTTGCGTTTGTGAAAGATGCAGTCACTAACAGCTAAGCTTATAAGTATTAAAAGAGAGAGAGAAAGAGAAATTAAAAAGCCAGAAGAACTCTCCAGTCTCACACACCATTGTCTGCAGATCCCTCTTAACGTCTCCATTCGATGTACTTACACTGGTGTTGATCATAGCAACATGCCTGAAATAGCCGGCTTTACCATCAGCCAGCGGCAGACGGATGAAGTAGAACCTCTTGTCTTCGCCGAACACGGGCTTGTCCTGGATGTCGATCCATCCACGACCGTGACTCTCCCGAGGAAGATTCTGGAAGAGAAAAATGTAAGTTTAATCATAGAATTATAAAGGCTCGTTCCCATCGAGGCGTGAAGCGTTGAAGATTCACGCGGCAGGCAAGACAATTTTTTCGACCCCTTCACAGCGAAACGCCGGAAATAGCATTACGCCTAGTGAAGTTCCGTTTCGAGTTGAAAGTTGGTCAACTCGAAGCGGTGGATTTTAAACCGGTTTCAGGCGAATGTGGTGAGGCTAGTGATTGGTCAGCTCTTCACCCTTAAACGCCTCATGCCTCGGTGGAAACGAGCCTAATAATATATTTCAATCTGGCAGCCTTTTCCAGACCTATAGAATGTCTTGGAAGATAACAGCTTAAAAGATTCCTATGACGGAAACCATAGGCATAATGATTCATCAATCCATTATCTACTACTGTGCCCAAAAAGTAAGACCAATTTTTTTTTCCAAAAGCTCTTTATTTATTCTTCCAAATTTATTTAATCACCTTCAAAGTAATCCTCTCCGGACACAATGCACTTATGTCAACTTTTTTTCCGATCCTCAATGCATGCTAAAAAGTCATCGGCAGGGATGGCCTTCAAAGGGCACATCGATTCACGATGAATCTCTTCAATCTACTCAAAACGGTGTCCGCGGAGTGGTCTTTTGAGTTTAGGCAATAGCCAGAAGTCGCACGGTGTGAATATGGTAGCTGTGGGACGATATGGGTTTAATTTTTGGTGAAAAATAAATCACGATGAATCAATGTAGTGTGAGCTGGCGCATTCAGTAGTTTTCGGTACCATTGAGATTTGATGCGTTTGAGGTCCAAAATGGAATGGACCGATCCTTTTGAAATTTAAACATCCTCAGCAAGGTCTCTAATTGTAAATCGACGGTTTGAAAGTACCAAATCTTTAACTTTTTGGATGTGAGTTTCGTCGGTTGATGATTGACCAAGGGATTCTTCGTCTTCAACGCGTTCTCTGCCGTCTTTGAACTGTTTATACCATTTGTAAACATTTCTTTCAGGTATAGGAATGTTCACCGAATGCCTTCTGCAACATTCTATACGTTTCGGCACACAAAATTTAATACAAATTCTTTACTCAATTAAGTCAGATATTTCAAAAAGCGCCTGAATCAGTTTTAGCGTCTCTTTCAAAGCCAAGCGTAACTCAAACCACTAATGCATATTTTGACGTCAAATTTCACACAGTTGTCAAGGACAGTGCCAGCAACCTAAAAAAAAAAAAAAAAAATGTAATACCCAAGCCCTGGGAATTTTAAATTGAAAATTGGTCTTACTTTTTGGACACAGTCATTACTTTTTAATAATACCTAAGAAATAATTCTTTCAGGTAAATGATTTTAAATAATTAACAATTTCATATGGTTTTTAAGCAAAAGATCAGCACCTTAAATTAACGATTTAAAAATGTACGAACAAGCAGTAAAACAAACAGTAACGAAAGCTAACAAGTATTTGTCAAACTTTATATTATCGCCGTACCTAAAGTAATTATTGTAAATTTTTCTAAATATATTTGCTACAGTACATGGTAGAAATAGGTTTTCATTATTGAAAACTAATTTGAAAATAGTTCTTCTTTCCAATTTGATCTTTATTTTTAATGAATATAATCATCTATTTTGAACTCAAATAATTAAAATGACTTTGAATGTACTTATGTATTTTAGCGGAAATTAATCGTAAATGTATAGCCTACATGAAAACTGTGCAAATAGATGGTTTTATCTGTTAGAAAAATGGTGCAAAATGACAAGTATTTATGACACTTTTATAGAAAGTGTGATAAATTTTTGTCATTGCACCATTCAAAGGCAAAACTGGATTCCTTTTGTAAAATTAAAAACTAATTAGACTTTTAATTAATGAAACCAAGCTGCCTTTTCACTAAAATGAATATCTTCCATTAGATTGTGCCAGATCTTCTATTTATTCTGAATCGATTCGTAGCTGAATAGAACATTGTCCTTATTCCATAACTATTTTGCCGATAAAAGCCAGCTTCTTATATTCTACTCGTACTGGACTTAATGCAATTGTTGACCCGAGGCAACTTGGATAGAAAAGTAATTTACAAAAAATTGTAAGAAGGATTACAAAGCATGCCAACTTTCGAATCTATATACAATTGAGATAAGAAATTTTATAACAGTTAATAGGTAAGAATACTTTTTATTTAATTGCCTTTGGCACAAGAGAAAACTAATCTATTTTTGAGCGAATTTTTTTTTAAATTTCGAACAAAAAGAATGAAATATATATATATATTTTTTTAAAGTTTCATTCATTATGCGAAGTGAGTTTTGCTGAAAAAAAAAAAGAAGAAAAAGATTGAGAAAAAAAAGAAACTTATATAGAACATAATGATATCAACAAAAGGTATCTTTCACAAATGTAATGAGTTCATCTAGCATTATTTGTATCTTGATATCTTGAAATTTCTAAAATACATTTTTTTTCAGTTGTCTATACATTCCAACTTTACAATGTTGAAAAACCGTATTATTTCGTGGTATTGTTGAAAAATATACCGTAGCTATATTGAAGGAAACACAAGTTCGAATCCTGTCATGCTAACTAAGATCACACAGACTGAAACCTCGCGATTTATAATACCAGCTAGTCAGAACTCAAGTCTCCTGTTTGGCTGTCTTGCGTTACGAACATCACTTTCAACTCGAATTTCATTCAATTTCTCGATGCAAGATTTTTTTTATCTTTAAACGTCGTAAGAATGACACACTTTAATTAATTTGTACGGCATCAGCCAAAAAGTTTGATTATGGTATGAATAACTTCGAAGAAAAGGCTAGTCCTTTCTCCTTCAGAATTTTCAGTTTTGGTAGAAATCAATATTTAAAGCAATAGACATACAGATAGACGAGTGCTTTGGCAAGATGATTAACTGTAATTGGACTCGCTATTTATGGTTTTATTCAAGTGTAATGGGGGCCAATTACACAGAAAGATTAATCCTAAGACCACTTTGGTGTGTCATCATTCCCACATACGACTTACAGCAGCCCGACTCATGGCTCAGTGACAACGTGCGCCGCTGGCGAGCGTTAGAGCTAAGGTCCAATCCGCTGGCGGCATTATTGTAGACACTGTTTCAAAAAACGAGTATCATCGATGGCGGTTGGGATGTTCAGCATCTTGAAACTCCTTAGTCAGAACCTGGTGAGAGTTTTACGGATTTTCTCCCATGCGATAAGCAAATACGAGGTGGTGCCCTCCTTCAGTGACTTGGAGCCATATAAAGACTTCTATATAAAATAGGTGCTCCATCCATGAATCCATGGAACGGACAGTCCATGACAAACAAAAATCTCATGGGTGTCGAACGATTTACTGAGGTTTGGTTTGTCGCTCTACGGTCATCTTGTGCACCCTTTAAAAACAGACCGGGAAAAAAAGGTCAGTTTAACAGGAAGACAGTCCGCGAAACACTACAAACATTCATGGCAACCGCCAGGCCATTTTACTGAGATTAGTCACAACAACTTACAGCTGAATTTTCTACAATGGGGGATAGTGCAGTAAAATACTTGTCCTTTAAAAAAATAATAATTCTACTTCTTCAGCAAACTTGGAGCCACGTCAGACATTAACCTACGGATGCCCATCACATCAGAAGCTACTAGGTTTTTCTCACCATCCAGTAGACTATTCATGGGGTGTCCTCCCTTTTGACGGACACTGAGGATTAATCACAACAGCAACAACTTATAGCTGAATCTTCTACAGTGACTTTGATAAATAATAACAAGTAAAATAACCAAACATTTTTTAAAAGAAATAAATAAATTGCCTGGATACGTACGTTATCGCAAAAATAGGTGAGCCCTGCAGAATCACAGATAGAGACCAAGGAAGAGTTCTGAAAGCGCTTCAGCCATGTCACGGAAGATTCGGTTATGCGTCACCCACTGGAGGGAGGTGAAATAAAAATTCTCTGAAAAACAAGAAATTGCGTTCAACTCATCTGCATAAAAATATAATTGTATTTATTATTCATTTGACTTTCTATTAACTTTTAATAAGGTTTAAAAGTGGACATGGTTACTGTAACAGCTTAGAAATTTCAATGCCACTATTTTTTGCTGTAGGAAGATAATTATCTACTGAAGCATTTAAAACGGTTCATTATTTATGGTAAATTATTTATTCTCCATGATTTTGAGATAAAATGTTCATGCGCAATTTGTAAAAAAAAAAAATTCTAAGTTTTATAAAAGCTCGTTTTGACACATTTCTTAAATACAGAACAAAAATATTTTTACTGCATTCTTTACTTCAAATATTTTACTTATTTAATTTTTGTTAAATATTTGTAATTTACTTATAATGCTATATTTAGGTCAATGAAAAATTATGAATTTTTTAAAAAAATGTTCTACTTATTTTATGCTGTCATTGATGTAGAAGCCATAAAAACATGATTTTTGTCTGCAATTTAATATCTTTATTTTATACTTACTTTACTTAAATTAAAAACTTTGAAAATCCTAAAGTTTTATTAACTACTTAATGTCTTTCATCTTATTTTTATTACATATATATAATTATTAGAATTAACGGTGAATTAACTGTACCACTAAAATTTGTAATGAACTTTTTGAGGAATTCCTCTTTCTTATTCATTCCTTAAACCCTATGGAGGAATATCATAATCTACAAATTTAACGTGTCCATACACAGTGCATACAAGATAGCTTTAGATTGTTGACAGGAAAATTTTCGATGGTGCCCGACAAAATTAAGTCGAGATCCTTTTATTCTGAAGCAAGACAACCATTAAACATTAATTTATATATATTTTACAGAGAGAGTTCGTTATATCTATACGTGAGTGACTTCCTCAAAATTTAAAAAATATATAAAACTTAGCGTCCTAATCTTTTCACTGATCAATATTCTTTAATCTGGTGTATATAAGTCGAATTTCTCAAAAAAAAAAAATCACTTAGATTGTTTAATTTAAAAAATAATAACTTTTTGCCTGATGCCATATTGTGGCTTGATCGTTATGTCAATAATTATTTTTATTTTATCTTCAAATATTTATTTTAATTTCAAAAATTTTTTAAAAGTTTATGTATATACTTTCTAAATTATTTCTGTTTATGAATAACTTTTTAGAACAATTTTTCCTTTACAATTTGCAAAATTTTAATTTTCCCTTCTCACCAATATTTTTTCCCGATAAAATTTAGCGAAACCTAAAAGGCTTACTTTATTCGGGTAAGATAGAACCTAGTATATAAATAAAAATATTTAGCATCTAATATTATCTAAAAAGATGTTTAATTTTTATTAAATTTTTCACTATGACGGGGAATTTTAGTTTTCATTTATATAGAGTTTAACAACAATTAGTAGGTGTGTAGATTTTCGTTTTGAATTACTGAAACTCCAACTGAATTCTGTAGTTCCCATTTGCTTATTAATAGGTGGCTTACACTATATATATATATATATATATATTACAATAGTTAAACATCTAATTTTTAAAATTATACATAAGTTTTTTAATATGATGCTTTCTATAATTACATCTAAAACATGTGAACAGTTTAAAATTAATAATGTCGTTACTCACTTTTCTTTATAATCATCTGGAGGCACGATTTCTGTTTTAGCATAATCCATTCTCGTTAAATCTATCACCCATAACTTAACCGTCGGATTATTGCGTCCAGCCTAGGGAAAAAAGCCAAATACTTTAGCCATAAAACCAGAAAAGAAGCAAAAAAAAAAAAAAGTTATGTATTTACCTGAAAGCAATATCTTCAAAAGCCCTCGAGAAAAATGATCATCTACTGTTGAATTTTACGAGACAAGCATATTTCTCGAAAGGGGAAATGGTCTCTCTCGTTTTATATTTTAGCACCTTCGTGAATTTTTAATACTTTATCATCGTCTCGAGACCTTCGGAGTAAAGTAGTTACGTTCGCTTTCAACAGATGGCGCTGTGATTCTTTGATCTCTCAAAGAAGCGCAAGATCCGAGACGTAATTCAATCTTGCGGTTCTAAATTAAATAACGCGTTTCTCTCACCTGTGGGTTTAGAAAAAAAAAAAAAAAAAAAAAAAAAAAGGTGACGTAGAATAAAAATTTGTCGCTCGTTCTATGTAAGTTATAATTCTGAACTTTGAAGGAAATATAAGTTTATAATAACTGATATTTGCAATACTTTTTGTTTTAAAAGTGCGATCGATATGTCTAGAAAATTTACATTCAACAATATGGGTTTACTGAATTTAAAATTATTATTATTTTCTTTTATTAAATATCATTGTAATCGTGTTATATATTTCATTAAAAATAATGAAGTAAATACAGCTAAATAGTTAATTGTAAATTAGGCCAAATATTAATAAATGAATCAGTTTAGTATTTATTTGTACAAAAATTATTCGAACTCACTTTGAACATTTATTTTATTATTGAATTAACACAACTGTCTTAGTAAAACTTCTGTAATAACTTGTAACTTTGTCGCATAAATTGACTTTTTATTTAATTTGCTATTTTATCTTTGTTTTAAATCGTAAAAAAAAAAAAAAAAAGAAATTTTTGCACAAATATTTCAAGAATTTTAATAGAATAATTATTCCATTATTTGAGAAATAATTTAATAATAATTACTATTGTAAACTGAGGGATAATTTATTACATTTAATGAATCACGTAATTATTCCGTGATTATAATGAGGTTTAAAAAAGAAAGATAACGTATTTTTAAATTTTAAATTCATTGAACAATCACTGTTGAATGTAAAACTTTTAGACAAGTCCATAAGTTCACTTTTTAAAGAAAGACGTTTTCACGCATAATGCAGAAGTTTGGAGTCGAATTTAACATTTTAGAAGTACAAAATTACCCTAACAATTAATTAAAATATATTAACCATTTTCATATTTGCTGTAAATTTTCATGAGAATTTTTAATAGACATCTTCTTCATTGGCGCAGTCTTTGGTACCAAAAAGACTTCAGGTTTTAATCCTGTCGGTGGCATGATGTTTGTGAGTGGTTTGGAATCCACGTTAAATTGTAGGTCCTGGTCTAATTAGGCTAAAGTTTGCAGAAATGGCCGTAGAGCGACAAACCAAACCAAATCTTCATTAGCGCAACAGCCCCGTGGTGGGCCAAGGCCGGCTGCCTAGTTGATCATAAAATATTTTTTCTTTTATGAGATCTACGCCCAAAGTTCTGCAGTCATATTAGACCCTGGGGCCTAATGGCCGAGTGGCTAGCGCTCTGGCACTTGGTACCACAGGTATCGGGTTCAAATCCTGGCGGTGCCATGAATGTTTCTATTGGTTCGGAATCCACTTTAAGCTGCAGGTCCCGGTCTGACCGTAGAGCGTCGCAGAGCCCAATCAGACTTCTTCCCTCCCACTTCATTCTCAAACTGTGAAGGAGCAACTCAGCTCTAGGCACAGTGATGTGGTATGGTTAGTAGTAGTAGTCATATTAGACCGGGACCTACGGTTTACAGCAGATTCCAAACCACTACAAACATCCAAGGCACCGCCGGGACTAGGACCCGAAACCTGTGGCACCGAGCTCTAGTCATTCGATCATCATGCCCCAATAGCCATCTTTTATATAAAAAAATATCTTTGTCCTTGCTTTATAAAAAAAAAAAAATTGCAAAGTACAATATTTAAAAATTCTATAGCAAAATTGAGGTATAAAGTTAATGTACTCAATTTTGTTATATAATTTTAATATTAGAACGTACGATATTGTATTTATTCGATGGTACTTCTGAATAAATCTCATCATCTAACTTTCTGCAGATAATTCTGTTTTTTATTATTTTTTTTTTCTGTAGTGGAATAGTATCCATGGTTACCGAAGAACAAACTTGTAAAACTGCAACTGAATCTATATGCTGAAAATCACGTCAAATCAGAATATCACGATCTGTGATTAGGATTCACTAAAGTATCTGTAGAAACATCCTTTTTTTTTTTTTTATTGTTCAAACATCGATAACATACAAGTAAAATTTATTCTTCATTTTTTTTCTTACAATATCACGACAACTTTATTTTATCTTTAATATTCTTTTTTAATGTCCATTATATTGTGATTTTTGACTAACTTTAAATGTACATTTGATTTAATTGTATAAAAGATTATTTATAAACTTCTTGAAGAGACTAAAAATTAGTTTATATAACTTATACATTTTGCAATATTATGTTACAATAATTTCATTACATAATAATTAGAAAGTATATGTTTCGTTTCATCTGTGATAACGCTTTAGAATAAATAAATATCAAAACTTTTGAATAGATAATAATTTTTTTTTTTATTTTGAATTTCGACAACACTATTCAATGAATGGTATAAATTACTATCCTACTGTGTTCAAAAAGTTAGACCAATGTTCAATTTAAAATTCCCAGGGCTTGTGGAATTTCATTTTTTTTTCTTTTTAGGTTGCTGCCACTGTCCTTGATACCTGTGTGAAATTTGACGTCAAAATATTCATTAGTGTTTGAGGTACGCTAGGCTTTGTGAGACGCTAAAACTGATTCCGGCGATTTTTGAAATGTCCGAATTAATTGAGCAAAGAACTTTCATTACATTTTGTTTGCGGAAACGTACAGAATGTTGCAGAAGGCATTCGGTGAGCAAACTATATCGGAAAGAAATGTTTAGAAATGGTATAAACAGTTCAAAAAGAAGACAGAGAACGCGTTGAAGACGAACAGCCCTCTGTCGACCATCCACCTCAACAGACGAAGCTCACTTCCAAAAATTAAAGATTTGGTTCCGTCGATTTACAATTAGAGACCTTGTTGATGATGTTGGAATTTCAAAAGGATCGATCCATTCCATTTTGGGCCTCAAAAGTGCCAAATCTCGATTGGTACCAAAAACACTGAATGCGTCAGCTCACACTGCATTGATTCTTTGTGACTTTTTCACCAAAACTGAAATCCATGTTTCACAACCACTGTATTCCCACTGTGCGACTTCTGGCTATTCCTAAACTCAAAAGACCACTCGGGGAAACCGTTTTGAGTCGATTGAAGAGATTCAACGTGAATCGGCGGCGCTTTAAGGCCATCCCCTTCCGATGACTTTTTAGCATGCATTTTGAGGATTGAAAAAAAGTTGGCATAAGTGCATTGTGTCTGGAGGGGATTACTTTGAAGGCGATGAAATAAATTTGGAAGAATAAATAAAGAATTTTTGAAAATAATAATAATTGTCTTACTTTTTGGGCACCGTAGTATAATAATTTTTGTTCTATACTATCAAGACAACTTTTTTTTTACTTTTAATATTCCTTTTCCTTATCGTCCATTATATTGCGATTTATGAACGAGCTTTGAATGTACGTTTGATTTAATTGTATAAAAGGTTATTATAAGTTTCTTGAAGAGATTACAAATTAGCTTATATAACTTAAATATTTCGCAATATTATATTACAATAATTTCATTATATAATTTTAGCGATAATAATTAGAAAATATGTGCTTCGTTTCATCTGTCATAAAGCTTTAGAATGAATAAATCTCAAAAAGTTTGAATAGATAATCTCATTTTTTTTACTTTGAATTTCAACAATATTATTCAATGAATGGTATACATGCTTGACCATAGAATAATCTTGTAAAACAATAACTGAATTTATTTACGTGAATTTTTGTTTAATATTACATTTTGCGATTATACAACTTATACATTTCGCAATATTATATCACAATAGTTTTTGAAGATAATTAGAAAATATAAGATTTATTCTTAAGCTTATATTTTCTAATTATTATCTCTTTTAAATAAATAAATTATTATTATTAAACTAAATTATTCAAAAGAGTTATTCTGAAGCTTATATTTATTCTAAAGATAATAATTATTAACCTAATTATTATCTTTAGAATAGAATAAATAAATCTCAAAAAAATGTGAATAGATAATCTCATGTTTTTACTTATTTCAACAATAATATTCAATGAATGGTATATATACATGTTTTACAAGTTTATTCTATGGTAACCAATAACTGAATGCATAATTTTGAAGATATTAATTAGAAAATATATGTTTCGTTTCATCCAAGATAACGCTTTAGAATAAATAAATCTCAAAAAGCTTGAATAGATAATCTCATTTTTTACTGTGAATTTTAATAAAACTATTCAATGAATGATATACATCGTTACCATAGAATAATCTTGTAAAAATCATACATGAATCTATTTGCTTGAATTTGGTCTTCAATATGAATATGACTGTTTTCGATTAGGATTTCTGAAATTGGCCGTAAAACACTAAAAGCATGCATTTCTTTTGTAATGCAGACAGACATCAGCTGCGCCAAGTGAGATCTATTCTTTATTTTCTTCTCTTTTCAGACTAAATTCCTGACTGTCACGATCATCCTTTCTTGTTTTTTAATATCTCTTTTTCAGTCGTCAATCACACAGTGATTTATGACTCGTTCGATATATTCTAGACTGTGATCTGTCCGAGTCCGAAAAGCCCTTCTCTCGAGATAGTCTAGAATTGTCCATTTTTTATGATTCATATAGGCAGTAACAAATGATTTTTTTATAAAAACAGCACCAGAAAGATAACCTTCAGTGTTTTTCTTTCGATTTAGCAATATTTATTCGATGTTTTTTGAAAGGGTCAGAAATATTGAATCGATCACTGCCAACATTGAGCCAAATATTTCCACATTGATATTTTTCACTGGAAAATGTACATTGCTTTTGAATGTGATATTTTATTTATAGGAGTGTCTTAATTTTTTGTACCACATAAACATAAAAAAAAAAAAGTCCTGAAATGGTTCCATTCCAACCAAACAGAAAGAAATCAACCGAATTCAGGCCAACAACATCAGAAGTCATAGGTACGTTAAAACCTTCAACAAATTTGAGGCAGAGGCAATTCTCAGATATTGCCACTGAGTGGTATCTGTTTTGAATTGTAATGCTATTGCAGCGAACTAAAGTTGATCATCAAAATGGTGATATTGAATCAGGCAGACACGTTAAAATGGCCATAGAGATTTAATAAATATATTTTAATGAAACTGTGAATATGATTTTTAAACTGTATTTACTGTTACTACTATCCTTTTAAATTGACTGTAGGCAAAAGAGTGAAATGCCTATTTATGCAATTTCGTGGAATTGCAGGGTTGTTGTTCAAATTTGTGGAGTACACCACAAGGCTGACATCCAGTACGAGATACCACTCTTCGAGTTTCGAACCCTTGGCTCGAAAAGTCAAATGCGCTATTGGCGAGGTCAGACCACTCCGGCTCTCTATCTAGGGAGTATGATTCTGGTGTTTTAGGAAATGATTTATAAATTATAACTGGATTAGATAAGTTTTTATCGCCAGGGCGAGTTAATAAATATCGAGAGCATCAAAAACTAACTAGAAAGTTTAGTTCTCGTTTGGATTTCGTGGAGAGAGATTGGAAGTGTCATCCCTGAGCCATACAGAGACATTAGAGTTAACATCTACGGTTTAAAGTGGATTTTGAACCACTACAAACACCCATGACACCGCCGGGACTCGTGGACTGCGGTACCGAGCGCCAGAAAGCTAGTCACTCAGCCATCAGGCCCCCAGAGATTTCAACTAAATAGGAATAAATATGTTATTTGAATTTTAAAGTTCCCTTACTTAGGAAAGTATTTAATGTGAATACAGCTTAAAAAGTCATATACTAAGAATTTTAACGCCACGAATATTTTTTTTTGTTCTAATGCAGGTGGCAAACAATTAGACAGACAGTTAGTTGTCTTTGATGCCTTAAGGCAAGCGCTGTACATATGTTACTCACTTAGCACTACCCAGGAGGTGCGTGTAGCTTGAAGATAAGCTGCAGACGCGGAGTAACAGTACCCCCGTATCGGTCTACGATCGTGTTAGACCGGGACCTACAGTTTAAAGCGGATTCTGAACCACTACAAATATCCATGGCCGGGACTCTAACCCGAAACCTGTGGTACCGAGCGCCATAGCGCAGCCCTTCAGGCTCTGTACAGAGCAAACTTGATTACGAAAATGAAAAGGGATCTCACAGATTTCAACTAAGTATGAAAATAAATGTTATTTGAATTTTAAAGTTCCTTACTTAGATATATTGAGTATTTAGTGCGAATGCAGTTTAAAAAGTCACATTATAAGAGCTTTAATGTCACGAATATAGTCTACAGAAATTACGTTAGCAATGACAAATATAAGTTATAAGATGGCTATGCCGATAGCAACATAATTTCATGTTAAAATGCAAAGTTGATAAGTTTTATGCGAATTGTGTGAGCAGAAAGCAACAGAAGCTTAATTGTCCAAATGTACAGCATTAGTGTGATATCTCCTAAAAGTGTCCGGATTTGGTGCACTTCGATAAAGATTTGACAGATGTGTAAAGCGGTGCTGTCACATTACTTTATGTGTCTTAGGCGAACTTTATTCTGCAGACAGATAAGCTAAGTAGCAGAGCCTAAGAGAAGCTTTGTCATCTTGCTTTAATGAGAGTGTCTCAGTTTCAAGTTAATGACGGTAATTTGCCTCTAATGAATATGATAAGTAGAGCGTCTTGATCGGGTTGTTGATTCCAGTTTAATTTTTCGTGTTTATTACGATCAAAGGGTTAACAGGAAGTGGCTTAGTCTGTAAGTTTTAAAGTTAGTAGAGGAAATTGAATCTATGTAATTATAATTAATAATTATTAAAAGCAAGTGGCTCTTACGTATCTGATTTCGCTCACCATCCACTGAAATTAACGTTGAATGTGAAGTTTTAATGACTAATGTTAATCTTAAAAGTGCTAATGAATGATATTTGTGAAAGAAGCGCTACTCCTAATTTTTTTTTTTGTGTGTGTGTGTGTTTATTGCATCATTGACAAATTCAAATATTTATAACTTTAAGAGTTTTAGTATTTTACCTTTTTACTTTTTTATCAAATTGAAAGCATTTAAAAGCAAATTAATATACTACTCTGTATTAAAAATCCTTTTATAGATATACACTGTGAAAAAATAAATCTCTTCAAGACTAATGGGAACTTATACAGATTCATTAAGAATCTGCAAAAATTAAAATTAGAGTTATGCTGGTCTTTATCCAAAATATATTGATGTTTGAGCGAAATTATCCTAATAGAGCCTACACTCTATTTATTTTGAATGTGTTTTTTACTAAATTAATGTCTTTTTCTAATTACTTATTGTACTTATTCAGAAATTTGGCAAATTATCCACTAAATTATTAAAATTAAGAGATGCCTAAATGTATATAAATATTGTATTTATCAATTGTAATAAAATAATAATTATATACAATATTAAATAAATTAATCCTGACATAAGTTTTATACTATTGTTTTCTCATTGAAACATTAACTTACTTTTATACATACATATATAAATATGCAATATACATAACATTTAACACTCCTTATTCCTGAAAATCTGTTAAAATTTATTTTCCTTAAAAAAATGCAAGAATTTCTCTAACTTTAATAAAACTTATGACACACACGTAAAAATAATTGACTATAAAATCTTAATTTATGATACTAACAATAAAATCATCATACCCTTCAATAAAATTTATTTTACTAAACAATTATCACATAACATTTATCATTATTTGCTAATCTGTACTTACATTACTTTGGAAAAAAAATCACTGTCTAATTTATAAACGTTCTTTTGGGTATGTGAATGACCTAAAGGCATTTTAACCATCCAAATTTCGGTAAAATATTTTATAGCATTGATCCAACGAAACAGACATTAAAAAAAAAAAAATCTTGAAGCATTTTTTTTTATATCATCAATAAACATTAAAGCTCTTTTTATCTCAATATTATTATAATTATAGCAATCATACTACTTGCAATTTAATAACATAACGATTAACGAATCAATATTTTTGTTCAAAGGAAACAATAATAATTTCGAAAGTCAATAGACAGACACCCTAGAATGCCAATATCAGCTTCAAAATGAGTAGTAAAATCATAATTAATCAACTTCCTAGAATGAATTCTATTTGCAACAAAACTATTTTTAAACAAGAGCACAAAAGAGAACTTCAGACTACTCTAGTCAGTACCACTGCGCCTTCGGTGATTATTTACCATTGTAATTTGCTAGTTCATTATTGTTGTATTTTAGTGTCAAGAGCTTTTTTCCTTTTCTAGCGTCCTATAAATCCTTCAATTCAGACATTTTCCTTCATCAATTTCTGAATTGTTTAGGATTTATAGGGATATGTTCCAGGTATCTTATGTTGTTGTTTCTTATCCCACTTGGCTGGCCAAGCCCACGAGCCCATACGTACTCATGATTGAAGGGGAAGGAAGCAGCTTCTGTTGTGATGGAGCACCCGTAGGTAGAAGTCTGACTTTGGCTCTGTGATGCTCTTACAGTCATGGGAGACCAGGACCTACCGTTAAAGTGGATTCCAAACCACTAAAAACATCCATGGCACCTGGGGCACCGAACCCGAAAGAGATAGTCATTCGGCCATCTGGCCAAAATAGACATCTCTTTTATAAAAAAATCTTTTTATCCCTTTACAATAATTAAAAATTAATTTTATATCTTGCAATTTTTCTCATAATGCAAGGAAAATGTTTAAAATTCTAAAAAAATTGAGGTACAAAGTCATTGTACTCAATTTTGTTATAGAATTTAATTTTTGTTATACAATAATATACTATATTATATTTCATTTATATTTTTCGATGGGACTTCTGAATAAATCTCATCATCAAACTTTCTGCAGATAATTCCGTGTTTCCCCCTCCCCCTTCTGTAGTGGAATAGTATCCATGGTTATCGAAGAACAAACTTGTAAAACTGCAACTGAATCCATATGCCGAAAATCACGTTGAATCAGAATATCATAATCTGTGATTACGAATCAGTAAAATATCTGTAAAAACATTTTTTTTTTATTGTTGAAACATCGATAATTCACCAAGTCAAATTTATTCTTCATTTTTTTTCTGCACTATCACGACAACTTTTTATTTTTAATATTCTTTTCTTATCGTCCATTATATTGCGATTTGTGACTAACTTTGAATGTACGTTTGATTTAATTGTATAAAATATTATGTATAAATTTATTATTTAAAAGATTGGAAATTAGCTTATATGACTTCTACATTTTGGAGATATTAATTAGAAAATATATGCTTTGTTTCATCTGTGATAAAGCTTTAGAACAAATAAACCTCAAAAAAGTATGAATATATAAAATTCAAAGCAAAAAAATTAGATTAATAATACTATTCAATGAATGGTATGCATGGTTGTCATAGAATAATCTTGTAAAACAATAAATGAATATATTTGCGTTAATTTCTTGTTTAATATTTTACATTTTGTCATTATGTAATTTAGACTATATAACCATTTTG